>OZ024908.1:21055109-21092609 GCA_964017125.1 Flabesymbios commensalis | reverse complement strand
GTTAAAGGGCAATGAGAAGGTGTTAAAGGACAATGAGAAGGCATTAAAGGGCAATGAGGAAGCATATTAAAGGGCGATGAGGAGGCATTAAAGGGCGAAGAAGAAGCGTTATAGTGCGATCAGTGCCACCTATGTAAAAAATAATGACTAAAGCAAAATAATTTTTTTAGTTGATGACATTTCAGCCAATTCGGACAATCCAAGTCGCCTATGGAACTCTATAATAAATAATATTCCATCACCTGCTCTGCCAGAATTCACAGCAGTGAAATCACTTTGTGACAATTATATTTTGTAGATAAAATTGAAACTGCTCGTTCCCAATGTTCAGATAAAGTGCC
This sequence comes from Flabesymbios commensalis, assembly GCA_964017125.1. NCBI lineage: Eukaryota > Metazoa > Annelida > Polychaeta > Terebellida > Flabelligeridae > Flabesymbios > Flabesymbios commensalis. The sequence goes on along the minus strand of OZ024908.1, from coordinate 21,092,268 downwards.
ATATATTCCATCAGTGCAAAAAAACTGAAATTAAATTAAAAAAGTTTTTGAACGTGCGACAGAAGATGAAAAAGAAAAGCTTTCTTGGGCTCATCGCCAACATCGTGTGATCTGGACCCCATTCCTACAAGCGTGCTAAAATTGTGTTGACATACTAATGACTGGGTATATACATCTTTCAAGGCCTCGGGAGAAGTGGAGCCTTGCGGTGGGAAGATGCGTATATATAGGACCATCAGTTAAAAACATATCTTTTTAAAAACGAACTGAAAAATTACAGGCATGTATCCAACGCGAGTTTTAGTTTCAAAATCTTAGATAAAGTTAATAGCCATTCGTTTACAAATTTATTTCAAAAATAACCATACATCCAATCCACTACAATCAGCCTACACGAAACATCATTCTACAGAATCAGCGCTGCTTTCGTCAACGTTCACCATACTACATTAACAAATCGACTCTCAGATTGGTATGGAATGTCTGCTCAGACTCAAATTTGGTTTTCTTCTTATTTGAAAAATAGGCAGCAATCGGTACCAAGAGGCCAGTCGGCCATCATAATTCCCTGTCCCACCCGCCCGCGTGTTAGACATTTCTGAGGGTACATCCTTCCCTGAACTCTCACATTCTGTTTTACAGTAATAGTCTATCTATTAAGCACAGTATGCCATGCATATTACAGATATTAAAGTCAATGATGACCACAAGTCAGCCATTTTTTTAATTGGATAAAGTTTTCATTTTTGAAGGCGTTTCACTCCATGAAACCCATTTTGGTTTTACAGTAATGGTCTAGCCATCTGGCACAGTTTTCCCGATATTACCCATATCAAGGTCAATAACGGCATCAAGTCGATCATTTTAAACTTGATCGATATTTTTCAGGGCATATCTCTACCTGAAACCACACAATCATTTTGATTCCTACTTAATGTCTGGGTTTGCCACATATCAGGCTTATTAAAGTTAATTATGGCCGAGAGTCGGCCATTTTGAATTTGATCGAATTAAAAATTGTCAGGACATAACCTACCTGAAACCGCACATTTTCTATTGTAGTAATGACTTAGCTAACTGGCATGATTTGCAAGGTAGTAATGATTCAGCTAACTGGCATGATTTGCAAGATATCAAGCATATTAAAGCTAATATTATGGCCGATGGTCGGCCATTTGAATTTGCTCGAGTTGAACTTTTTCAGTGCATATCCCTACCTGAAACCGCATATTTGGTTTTATAGTAATCGTCTGGCTATCTGGCACGGTTTGCAGGACATCAGGCATATGAAAGGTAATTTTGGCTCATGGTTGGCTATTTAAGTAGGTCGCATTTTTTAACCCCAAATAGCACATCTACACCACCTAACGGTAAGGGATGTATGTGTGCAATATGACGGGTTTCCCAGAGTTGCTCCGGGAATGATAGCTGTCAGATATCAAGCATATTGCAGTTAATTATGGCTGATGGTCGGCTATTTAAGTAGGTCAAAGTTCATATACCCCAAAAGGCGCTTGTATACCCCCTAAGGGATGTGTGTGTGCAATATGAAAAAAATACCCCCATGGATTTCAGTGATCTGCTCCGTAATTCGAAACGAAATGCAGACAGACGGCGGAGGGACATCAGAGGTGACGTTAATACCCCGCCCCAACTTCGTCGGGCGGGGGATAACAATTGCAGACACAATTGACAGATTAAAGATACACTCTCATAATATTATAGAGTTTCACAGGGCTCTGCAGTGGGACAACTTTTTGCCTATATACACCACACCACTCAGCGCTACAATCTCCAGTTTAGATATAAACCACCATCTTTATGTCGATGATATCCAAATTTGCATGTCCCTATCATCTAAGGAATCTCTAAGAGAAGTCGCAACATTGTTTATTGGGTGTATCGACTTGGATGGCAGGATCCAAGCTGTAGCTTAACACTGGCTTCTCATTGGGTCCAAACCTCAGCGAGAAAAATCCTTAACTAATTTCTCATGCTGAATCCTGTCAAGGCACAAATTTATCTGCATCATCCAGAGAGCACTGGTTAGTAGCACATTAGATTATTTGAAAATCGCTCTTTCACAACATTTCAGAAAAGGACATCGCTATTGTGCAGAATTGCCTTGCTAGAGTGGTAACCAAAGCATCACGTTTTAATCTTTCTCTTCCTTTTCTAAAACAATTACACTGGCGTCCTGTCTAATTTCGCTTTCATTTTAAATTATGCATTATGATGTTCTGAACCCCAAGAGAAAACCAGCCTGCATATCTTACAGATTTACTTGTTTGGTCAAAATATTTATGCTCCACAAATTTAATACATTTTTTTGTCCCCCTTAAAACTAAGACTGGGTCAAAAGCTTTCCCCATAGCTTTGGTTATCCTGTCATAGCCCCTTGGTGGCCCGCCTCCCTGTTGACGGAACACGAGATCATTGTGAGGATCTGTGCGCCTCTGAGCTCTGTTCGCTGAGGATTTAGGCGATATAGAAGTTTTATTGATTGATTGACTGGATGCTTTATAAGGTGATGGAGAGGGATTAAGGGGATATGGAGACGCATTAAAGGGCGACGACAAACTCACAATAGGAATGTGTTAAAGGGGATGGAGAGGAATTAAAGGGCATTGTAAACACACTCCTGTCACGCTTTAACGATTTTTTGTCGCTCTTTCTGCATCATTGTAGCACTTTTAGTTTAACACATATTCTTTGCAATTGAGTGCATTTCCGTCGCTATTTAACAGCTCTTCTTCGCCTTTAATATGCTTTTAGTTTAACACCTTTTCGTTGCAATTTAAGGCCTCTCCGTCACCCTTTAACGCCTGATCTTTTCCCTGAACGGCTCTCCATTGTCTTTTAACGCCTCTCCGTCGCCTTTTAACGCCTCTCCATTGATCTCCAACACCTCCCCATCGCCCTTGAATGCCTGCCCATCGCTATTCAACGTCAAAGCGGCACCTTTAACATTGTTCTTCAATGCTTTTGTGTCGACCTTTATCATATTTTCTCCGCCCTTTAACACCTTCCCGTTGCTCCTTAGTAGTGCCTCTCAGTCACCATTTAAAGCCTTTCTGTCGCCCTTTAATGCCTCTCTGTCGACACTTGACGCCTCTCCGTCACTCTTGCCTTCTCCCCACTCCAAAACGCCTACACATCACCCTTTAAATCCTGCCCTTTATGCTTTTCCATCGTCATTTTATGCTTCATGGTCGCCCTTTAACGACACCTTATCGCCTTTTACCACCTTGTAATCACCATTTAATGCCTCCCCATGACCATTTAATGCATCTGTGGGGCCTTTTAACGCCTCTCAGTCATTCTTATATGCATCTCCACCGACCTTTACCACCTTTCCGTCGCCTTTGGTGTCTCTCCGGCGACATTTAACGCTTCTCTGTTGCCCTTTAGTGACACTCCTTCTCTCCTCGCCCCTAGACCTCCACGCATCACCCTTTAACGCCTCCCCATCGACCGTTACCACACCTCCATTGTTATTTCACGCTTCCTGGTCGACGTGTTTAACAAAACTCTGCCAAAATGTGATTATCCAGTCAATATCACACCAAAACAATGTATTATGTGTGTTCCAATTTGTAGCAAATACATTACAGTGCATAATAGACATCCTCCAAAATTTGAGAAGAATTGTCGTGTTTTTTTCGTAAAAGGAAAATTCGCAAAAAAATATTTAAAAAGAATTCTTCATTTTTCTTTTTCGAAAATTTTTAGTTGCACGAATTGTCATTTTAACGAATTTTCAAGGATAAGATGAGGTGGATATGTGTGACTAAGTGACTGTTGGCAGTCGTTTGCGGTCGCTGCATATTTCTATCTTCCGGTTTTGCTCTCATTTTTCTACTTTCTGTTACCAACAACGAAAGTTATTTTCTCAGAAAAGAATATTGAAGAAGAATTTTTCTTTTCGTTATCAAAAACGAAAATTATTTTCTTTAGAGCAAAAACATTTTTGTTTGTTTTTTTCCATTCTAGAGAAAAAAAGAAAATAAAGCAATTTCGTTTTATTTCGAAAAAGGAAATAATTATTTTTAATTATTTACGAATTTTTGAAGAGGAAGTTTATTATGCACTGTATTGTCCGTTGAAATCATATTTGGCCTTAGAATTGTCCATTTGACGTAGATGATCACATCAAGATGTATGACTTGTACCTAGATCTATTTGTTAAAAATTATATATTTCCTAGAAATTGACAATTTGGCCTTATGAAAATGACCTCTTTAATCAGCAAAATAGTAGCAGAAATAGATTATTCAGTCAAGATGATATCAAAACGGCTATTTGTTTTTGTTAAAAATCATACTTTAAATCTTTGACCTCGGAATTTACATTTTCATGACCTTGAATTAAAATTGCCCTTGCATATGACCTTGAAGATGACCTTGAATCACAAAAATAAGGCTATAAATGGATTTTCCCACTCAAAATCACACGAAAAGGAGGTATTACACATGCTCCCAGCTTTATTTGTTCAACAATGATATTTTCACTCACTTGACCCTAAAATGGACCTTTTGACCTTGAAGATGACCTTGAATAATCCAATTAATTTCAGAAATGGGAGGTCGTTTTCTGTGATATTTGTACAAAAATAAGGCTATAAATGGATTTTTCCACTCGAAATCACACGAAAAAGAGGTATTACACATGCTCCCAGCTTTATTTGTTCAAAAATGATTTTTTCACTCACTTGACCCTAACATTGACCTTTTGACCTTGAAGATGACCTTGAATAATCCAATTAATTTCAGAAATGGGAGGTCGTTTTCTGTGATATTTGTACGACATTAGAAATAGTTCTATTAAAGATAAGGTCCAAATTGAACTAATCAGAAAGATATACTACATAACAATCTGGTCGTACGATTTCAGAACGCTGAAATCTATAATATTTCACTGATCCCGGATGCAGTCATTTTGTTATTTAACCTTGGACGACCTTGAAAATTAAAATTATATTTCAACTACCTTTTGTCAGGTATTCAATCAAGTGATATACGGCAATGTACATTGTGATATTTAACTCAGTATTATTTAACCTATTTTCTCAATATTGGTCAGCATATTTTTGAATTTCCACCAGTTTAAGATTTAACTTTTAAGCAAAAACACACTGGATATTCCACACATTATGTGGAATAAGAGCGTAATAAAATATAATCATGCTTAAGTAAAAAATATTTTTTAATGCAGAAATGTATTAATGATCATAACTGCTACATATTTAGCTCGTCCCAAATCGCTGATGCCACTAACATGTCTTTTATCACTTCAGCTTCATTCATAGCCTTGGAAAATATGTGCGCAAAATGGCATCAATGTCGCAAAAGAGACTGTGTTGGAATAACGCCGTAACCATGGCAACGCCTCAAATATTTTTTTCACAACCATCCATTTTGTACCCCCGACATATCACTGAATCAAAAAAATATGGTTTTGCTTTGTTCTACCGTGGGGAGGGGTTCACTTTTTTTTCACCCTCCTGGCCGCTGCACTAATAGTCCTGTCTCTGCTGCCAATGGTAAAACGCCACATCTAAATTGACTCAGTAATGATCTTTTGCTCTTAGGTAAAAGGGAAGACACATACAATTCTGTTTGATATACTAATTTGAATTTTACAAAAGTTCTTAATTTTGGCTTGGAAGCTATGGTGTTTCTCCATTCTGTTTGTTCTTTCTGTCTAATTTTATCCATTACAACAGAGACAGGAATATGTGTGTAATTATTTGTATTAATGTTAAAGTCTTCTGACAGTGATCTTATTTTTTTAATCCAACCGCCGTTGTTATGTATCAGATTTTTTAAAAGTTTAAAAGGCAGCCTTGATTGTTCCATTTTAATAATGTGGTTCCATAATTAAACAATTTTTATTATGTGTCTACATGAAGGTGATGTCCATCTCATGTCCCCTTGCATAGCACAAATTGGTGTTTTTGGTCCCAAGCCTAAAAAGAAACGTATCGCCCTATTTTGTAATTTATCTGACTGTTCAAACTTTCTAATTCCCCAAATTCCTGCAAAATAATCAGATATAGGTACCACCATAGAATTATATAATTGTGTGTATGTTCTATATCCAACATCTTTCATTGATTTAAACCTCGAAATACATGATCCTAATGATCTTCCTGCTCTACTGCTTAAATCGTTTATACTTATTTTGAGGTCCATGTTTTCGTTAAAAATAAAACCGAGGTACTTATATTCAGAAACTATGTCCAGTTTATTCCGCCCTTCTTTAAAATTAAATGTTGTTTTATTTACAAGTCTTTTTCTAAAATGAACAATTTTTGATTTACCGGCATTTATACGAATGTGCCATTTCTGACACCAAGAACTTACGCAGTTAAGCAATTCCTGCAAATCTGCTTCACTTTCAGCTATTAACGCTAAGTCGTCCGCGTATAGAAAATGAGATAATATTATATCCGGACCGATATGTACACCAACATTAAGAGTTTTTAGCTCGTTCGATAAATCATTTATAAAAATATTAAAAAGAGTCGGGGATAAATTATCCCCCTGTCGGACTCCCGATATAGTGTTAAAAGAGCTAGATAATATATTATTAAGCGTCACACACGAAGATGTTTGACAATATAAAGATTTTATAGCAAAATAAAATTTTCCATCAATACCGTTCATAATGAGTTTATAGAGCAATAAGTCACGGTTTATCCAGTCGAATGCTTTTTCAAAATCAATGAAGGAGACGTAGGTTGATTTTCGCTGATAAATTCGATCTTGTATAAGATTAGTGAGGACGAATGCATGGTCTTCGCATGATCTTCCTTTTCTAAATCCGTTCTGTTCTTCACATAGAACCCCGCATGTTTCTAAGTATTCGGATAGGCGTGAATTTAAAATTGACGAGTAAACTTTAGATACAGTCGATAACAAGCTTATACCTCTGTAGTTTAATGGTGTAAAAATATCTTTATCTCTACCTTTAGGTATCGATATGCATGCAAGCTACAAGTCAGCATGTTAAGCCTTTGAGGGTTTGACGTGGTGATGAGCGGTGTATGTTGTAAATGGTGTTCATATGAATGTGGTATGCGGAAATATATAGTTTTCCAGCCGTGATGCCTACTTCCCAGCAAACACGAGACTTTGACCCAATGCTGGGCTAGAGCTGGCCCACCGTTTACGAAGCTGTACCAACATGAGATCAGAATTGGGTTAACGACTTGTATTTATTCACAATTGCACCAGACTCCCGCAAAATCACATGCTCACACCTGTAGGGGTTTCATACTGTTTTCATTTTATTTATATTTATTTGAAAATCGTGATAGAAAATGTGTAAAGGATAATTATACCATAGGGCAGTGCTGAGATTATGATACTGGCTTAGCTGATCGGCCAACGCACGATGCCATAATGTGGATAATGACAAGGCCTAATCCCTCGGGATATTGATTCATATACACTAGGCCCAAAACACAATTTCCATCATATAATATATAATCAGCTAGCACTGCTGCTGATAAAAATATGCAATTGATGATGTGAATTGCCTCGTCGCACTTATACACCACATGTCATATTATGTAATCTATCATGACATATGACGTTCTAAACATTCATTTATGATATTATACATCATATTATTAAATACTCGTTTGCCTAACCGCTAAACTTATCACGATTGGGAATATTTCAACTTTGTGTCATTTTCTTTACAAAAGTTGAGATTTATGCCAAATTTTCTAACGCGAATGAGAGAAAGAGAATCTCAATATTAACCCTAAGAGCGCTACGCATGACCATAATTGTCACCAATCTGTTTTATCAGCAGGTTAAAGCAGAGTTATTGGGAATAAAATAAGTGCTTAGACATCAAGATTTAAAAATCTTTGGTCTCAAATTAACAAATATGAGTATTTTCACCCACTTGAAGTTGTAGGTCGCGGTAGTGAGACACAACTTTAATTGGGCGAAAATTTAAATTGAATAACTTAGCGTTTTAAGATGACCCGTATTCCCGTACAAGTTACGATATATCGTAGGCTTCTGATTGGACGAGATGGCAATCTCGACCAATCCGAAGCCTACGATATATCGTAACTTGTACGAGAATATGAGCCTGGCCATTTCGATATTGCATTGACATACTACTGAATGCCTCATTGTGAAACCCACGACAGTGTAGGAATTCTCACAATCAAATGTAATATGGGTTTGATTGTTGCCGAGAGACCTAACTGTTAATGTCGATACAATAATACCACTATGGCAAGATAATTATTTCCTTTCACACACCTAGGCCATTCAAAACGAAATGAAATGAATCGGGCTTTAGGCCACCTTTGTGCACATATAGGCTAAAATGGGCCAGGAGAATCTCCTGAGGATGGTGAGATGATTGAGATGACACTGTCCTCCAGACACAGGATTCGAAATTCGAGCCCTGGCGGTCTGAGGCCGAGCACACTACCTCTCGGTCACGGAGGCTCCCCGCAATACTGACTTTCACACGTGGATGGGAAGAAACATTTTTGTTTCTTTCAAACCGCCGAGTCCGGGAACCGAGCCCTGAACTCTGGCGTGAAAGGCAGCGGTGCTAACCACTACCCTAGGGCCCCCGCCCACCTAGGCCATTCAAGCAGACACTACATTCGGTTCATTACTACATTGAGTTCATTGTCACCCCATCTCAATAAATCAATATCTTAATAAACAAAAAACGGTAAATCAATGGTGGCCCATCGTCTCTGACGCTGACCCAACATTATACCAACACTAGTATACATTGCATGTTGGCTTGGTAGCATTCTAGGTATATCCAATCCTTGGTGTATCACACGTTGTCTTCAACCACACTGTCATATTTATTCAAGTCATATCCAAATAGCTCCGCGTCAGCTCTATATTTATCCTTCACAGATTCCAGCAATGATTTGGACACATTCTGATACATATATCCATATGTTTTCATTTGTCGCTTTGGAAATTGTCCCACCAAGTAAGCAGCGTTCATTGTTGGTAACAATAAATCCAGATCGTCCGCTAGCGTCTCTACTTTACCTATAAAGTCATATGGTATCTTGCAAGGCTGACATTTTTCCTACAATAAATACAATTCGTGAAATTAATATGGAACAGTTGTGAACATGCAAGAAGCCAGAAATAAGTGTTTTTGAATAAAGTTCCAATGATTGAACAATAGAAAAGTATTTATCAATATACAATATATATGTCAGGACGCATGTATGGAGGTATTAATAAATGTAATGTAATGAATTAAATAATTTAAAATTAATTATGTATTTGCTTCAAATTTATTGAGTAAAAATATATAATTATTCACATTAAATATATTGTGATATATTTCGTCGGGTATTCAGATGATTTTTTATTTAACATAGAGGTGTGAATTACAATTCACATATTAAGGTGAATGAAAATTTGTTGACGTGTTGTTTATTATGTTGACGAAGGTAAACAATATTGTTATGACCTTTATTAACTTACTGTATATGGCTGCCAATGTTGATCATCTTCCTGCGCTTCGAACTAGAAAATTTGAAAATATTGAAGCCATATTTTAGATATTTACATCTACTAAAAAGCATTCCAAATACAAGCTCGTAAAATCATTACATAATTTGTCTTAAAATGCATACTTCAGTTTACAATTTGAAAAAAATAATAATGGTAGGCCCTATGTGTTCTCCAAAGCTTGTATCATATCTATTTTTTTGTGAAGAAAAGTGTTATTTATTTCTATAACACGTGTTTTGAACAAAAAAATTATAAAACAAAATTATGGAATACATGGGATATATCTTCAATTTATTCGGTTCGAAATGTAGATGACCAAAGGTATTTTTAATAATTTAAATTAGAAAACTGTAAACGAATATTGTGTTTTGTGGATATGCATCGTCTAAGCTCACCAGATGCCAAACAAACTGTGAAAAACTGACACGTCTCTCGTCATCTGCGCCTGCTCCATCTCTGTATACGAAACTCTAACAACAAAAAATACAGTACAGTACTCTACTCCAGCCAATAACAGACGTCAATAAGTCACATTAGCTGATACTTTATTACAAAATAATACAGTGGGTATGCATTGGCAAAGGTTGGAGATCAATACGCTATGTATATTGTATTTGTGTGTGGGAAACGGTTTCTGTACACCAGTTCTTATGAACATGTCGTATATAATGCTTGAGGTCCCCAGGTCAAGTACTTTAGTCTTTAAAAAGTGTTCAGAAGAAAATCATTTACGATTAAATATAGTGATTAGTGCTCAAAGGGTTTTGGCTGGAATAATGTTGGCCCAGCGTCGCATCAGCATTAGGCCAATGTATCGTGTTATCTGGTGTTTCTGGCGCGGGGATGGAAAGCGTCACCCGCCGAACAATACAACAGTCAGAAAACACGGTACAATCATCACCCAATACTGTTTAAATGCGCAACAATAAAACATTGCGCAAACATTGCGAAAAGTATACAGCAGGGTCCGTATTCTCGTACAAGTTACGATATATCGTAGTCTTCGGATTAGCCGAGATGGCCATCTCGACCAATCCGAAGCCTACGATATATCGTAACTTGTACGAGAATACCAGCACAAATCCAGTGATGGGTTAGTGTTGGGCCACCGACGGGATTGAACCAGCAATGGACTGCGACACTGACCCAACATTGAACTGGAATTTGGTGGGTAGGCCTACATCCTCTGTACGAGGTGCCTCATAGGCAAGTATTGAATGAATGTTGGCCAGCGATGGTGGTGGAAGGAATATACATTAAAGATATATTTTAACTTGTCTCCTTGGTTCTTTCCTTAATTATATCCTGGACATTTAGGATTCTGGCCCATGAGGAAGACCAATACACTGTTAAGTTTAGAAAATATAATCCGATTTTTTGTCCATAACACTCAAACAGACTGAAGCAGGGCCTCGGAGTTCGGAAACTCCAGTTCTAGTTTCCACTGAAAATGTTAAGAGTAATTGAGCTTTCTTCAAGATGATATGAATTTAAAAGCTTCGTGGATATTAGAGTATACCACAATAATCCAAATGTTAAGTTGGTTAGTGAGTTAATTGTCTCTGAGTAATAGCATTACCTTCACTTTCTTGGCTGTATCAGATCTGTATTGTCTTTGCACTTTATCTTGATAAGCAGACGCTAATCTATCCAAAGGGTGACGGACGACAACAAACTTAAAGTAAGTGTGTAAATTTGGCATAAGATCTGGAATAGATTCATTGAGTGGTATGCTGGCTTTACGTATACCTCCTGTGTACATATTCCTGCAAAAAATGATTAAATCAGCCTAATTCTGAATTTTTCCTGTACCTCAGGCATTTAAAAATACATAATACAAGTTTATAAAATAAAAAAGTGTATCATTTCTTGCAAAAAGTAGTTATTTTGAGTTAAGCTATTTCAATCACAATCTGACGTCTGTAGTCGTCATACTCTGACGTATGAAGACGATCCTTGCACTAGAAGATTTAAAAAATGTATAATGGCCGTAGATCTATAACATAGAATAGTTAACTAAGACATTTATGATCAAATTAAAATAATCCGTTGGTCTCCATGATTTAGACAAACCTAATTCGGCGTTGTGATGGTTATGTGAGTGAAAAAGTACATAAGATGGCGGGGAAAGGGTAACACTTTCTCCAAAATTGTATATATTATAGTTGTTTATATGTGAGCAGACTTACGACCATCTGGTTTGCGTAGGAATTCTCTTTGGGAGAAGTGGCTGCATTGTAGTCGCCCACCATGATTGTCTTTTCTCCAGATCGTGTTCCACAATCTGATAGTAGAGAGTGTTCCAGCTGCTGGTGGCTGCCTTGGGGACGTCACAATATGCTACTTTATCATGGTCATCCACAAAATAAAACGGGTTGGCTTCAGTAAAAGATCGATTGTTCCATTGATGACACATATTCCACAGTCTGTTTAGTCTCCTGTGTTGCTCGTTTATAAGACCTGTAAAATGTTATTTTATTGCGACTGATATTCAAAATCGTCTTTTAATCTAAAAATTGTATCTCTGACGTATAATCTGATAATACTATTTTTCAGGTTTAGCACGTTTAAAAATGGTGATTATATTATGTTACAGAGTGTATATTAATCAACGGTGATTTTCTTAATATGGTACGATCAAAAACGTTTGCTTATTACCTTTTTAGTTAAATATATGTTTATGATGTTTCTACAGATCTAATCGTTAATATGTACTCTCTGACAATAAGTCTTATTAAATAATATAATCAAATAAGTTGTGTATAATTATAATACCATCGGTTTTATGTATAAGAAATATACTAACCAGTACACCCATCATTGCGCGTGCTGTTGATAGGGAAAAGATATTTCATATTTCTGATAGCGAAGCATATATATGAATGCAGACAATATGGAAGAAATTATGAGCAGGAGGAAGACTTTGACCAAACCCTACAACACAACAGAAAATGTACGGAAGATAATTTAGCAAGATGCAACAAAAGGTTTTCAGACAGTATAATGTACATTTGAAAACTATTAGCAGAAATTGTGATGAAAAGATGCAGCTAAACATAATATAAAATAATATAATATATATTCATGATTAAAGGCAACATCAACATATCATGATTACACTTTACAACATACCACAATATACAAGAAGAAGATCATTACGGAATCATTTCCATCCAACTCAACATAATAAAATATAAACAAAAACGCCGCTAGTCGAAAAAACTAACAAATGATTAAAAAATCATGTTCCATTTTTATTTTGATATAGCGTTAACAATTCCGGTTGGGGATAAATAGAAAATGGCAATAGTTTTCCAACACTTCAGTAGATGCGGGCCAACACTGTTAGATTATGATGAACGAAGCCTCAATAATGGCTTGATTGTCAACTCGAAATATATTGTGATACAGATATTGTGTTTACCTTTGTTGAACGAGCCATGTTACAAAGCTGTTGCATCTCTGTATCGCAATACCAAACCCTGAAAAATAATAAAAATGGGAATTAAAAAAAGTTTATTTTTCTATAGAAGCTATACTATTTGCATTGTTTTCTAAATTTTCTTCCAAATATTAGCAAAATCACAAATAACCATGAACATTTCACAGCATATTTTTCGAAGATAACGCCTAAAATTCAAACATTTTGAATTTGATATTGATCTAGAGCAATAAAATGTAGCCGAAGGAAATTTGCAACACTTGCCTCAATCTTGCGAATTACAAGTCAATTGGTTTAAAATTACCACACATTTTAAATGTCATTAAACACGTTGGGATGTGCAATAATAACATATTATAGTAGACACCGTTAGAAATATATTACATATTATCAGAAATAGATATTTTATTTTCCATTATTATCTATTTCTGATATTATCGAGTTTTATATCTGTTTAGCCTATATATGCACAAAGGTGGTCTGAAACCCCATTCATTTCATTTCATTGGCTAGTTGAAAGTCAGGTAATTTCACTCACTTCAAGCTGTGTCTCACACACTCGATCCACAACTTCAAGAGAGTGAAAAAAATCTTTAGATTATTATTTAGATGTTCACCATTTTTACAAGCCTTGTGATCTAAGACATAATAAAAACGATGAATCCTGAGAGCTCTACCAAATTCAATATGGCATGCACTCGAACTTGTTTTTCGCTAACGCGATCCACGGCCTTAAGTCATTGAAAATATATGTTATAATCAAATTTAAGTGTAGCAAGACATATTTCACATTTCACAAAAAATGGTTTGCGCTGTGACAATGCACAGTGTCACGACTGGTCGCCATCAGTGACATTAAGGATTCACACGTTTACAGTCGTGCTTGTTGAGTAACCCTGTCAGCGCGGGGATTGACTTTGAATGTCAACATCTGACGACTATAGACCCCATATCAATTGTTTGAAAAAAAATAGATATGGGGTTGGGTGGGTGTTCTCTGGCCAATGCGAGTTTTTAGATCTTTTTCAGTTGACAAGACCCCTAAAACATTCATGATGATTTCAAAATAAAAAAATGACTAGTCACCCATTTCAGGAAAATTGCAGCCTCCACAGTATTTGTTTTATTACGCCTATTACCGTGCAGGTACCGTACAGAGTGAATGATATGAAATGACTGGCAGTGGCGGATCTAGCATAGGGCGTACCCGGCGTACGCCCCCCTCCCTTATTGGTGAAAATATTGCATTTTCATACATTTTTTGGAATCAAGTGAAGCTAACAATCTTTTTTCAGCCAAAATGTGTCTTACGCCCCCTCCTCTTGCACATTCTGGATCCGCCACTGAATGGGGTTTTAGGCCACATTTGTGCACATAGGCTAAACTGGGCCAGGAGAGACTCCTCAGGATGGTGAGATGAATGAGATGACACTGCCCTTCAGACACAGGATGCGAAATTCGAGCCCTGGCGGTCTGAGGCCTTGCTCGCTACTTCTCAGTCACGGAGGCTCCCCACAATATTGATTCGTTATGAGAGAGAAGAAGAAATAGTTTGTTTCTTTGAAACTTGAATGCCAGAGAGGGGTTCGAAGCCGCGATATCCGACTTTCCTAGCAGGCAGCTTTAACCACTGCACCAGGGCCTCCGCCTACCGTACACAGTACACGCCAGACCATCACCCAATGATGGCTAAATGTTGGGTCACCCTCACAAACGACGAATTAACTTTATAACAACACCGGGTGAATACATACTCAGAAACCATGAGGCTTTTTTACAGTCTTGTGTTAATATTGGTCCACCGTTTACCACGCTGGTCCAACATTAAAACAACATACAAGCTGAAATACCAGTACACCTTTATTCCCAGCTAACACGAGGCTTTCACCCAATATTGTTCCAATGTTGGCCCATCGTCTGCGACGCTGGTCCAACATTGAAACAACATTGGATAAATGCCTCGTGTTTGCCGGAGCTCGATCAGCTGATGGGGTATGCTCAGTCACACAATTATAAGCACATAGTCATGTAGCATAATATGTCGTGCAAATGCAAATAACTGTAATTGCTTACTTGAACAGTGAGCAGTTACTGTTGTTTATACTTTTAAAGCAGCGTGTGTTATCTAGACAAAGACTACACGTCTACCTAACGTTGTTTTAATGTTGGGCCACCGTCAACGACGCTGGCTCAACATTAAACCAACGCTGGATTAACCCTTAAGGCCCTCACGATGTATCAAAGCATCATTTTACATCCCTGAAAACAGACTTAATTTTCCTACAACAAAGGGTTTTAGAACGAAAATTTCCATGAAACTGGTTTACCAATACATGACAATTTTCTTTAATTTTTAAACCACATCAAGTCATCTTCATGTCGGGAATTGCGACAGCAATTCGCGGTTTGTGGTGGATGGAAATGACAAATTCATGCTTCAAAGGGTTAACGCGCTCGCTGGTGTTCGCTGTATACATTTATAATAATTATAACGGCACATTGTATATTTATCACCAAGCTACACTGATAACTATTTGTTTGCTATGTCACATATACAGTATCACGTTAAGCTACATCGCAAACACAATGTATGATGAACCCCTACAACGCCAAGCCCAAGTATGGCAAGGCAATATCAGAGAAAGTGAAGCGTGAGCCTATTAGAACATGTCACATCACAGTACAATGCCATATTTTGACAAGACGGTGTACTTCATTAATTAAAAACGTCAGATCATAATATAAACATAAAATATCCTAATATTTAAATGTCAAATCCTGACATTAAAATGACATATTGTGATGGCAAAATGCTTAATACTGAAAATCAATGGCATATCATGATAATATGGGCGGGGGCCCTAGGGTAGTGGTTAGCACCGCTGCCTTTCACGCCAGAGTCCGGGGTTCGGTTCCCGGTCTCGGCGGTTTGAAAGAAACAAAATTGTTTCTTCCCCATCCACGTGTGAAAGTTAGTATTGTGGGGAGCCTCCGTGACCGAGAGGTAGCGTACTCGGCCTCAGACCGCCAGGGCTCGAATTTCGAATCTTGTGTCTGGAGGACAGTGTCATCTTAATCATCTCACCATCCTCAGGAGGTTCTCCTGGCCCAGTTTAGCCTATATGTGCACAAAGGTGGCCTAAAGCCCGATTCATTTAATTTTATCATGATAATATAATGCCAGATCCTGTCATTTTTAAGACATAACGTGATGTTTAAGTACACAACATTTCCTGACTTCAAACTTTCAAATCTTCTATTTTCAATTCATATTCTGACATTCTACTGTAATATCACCACATTACAATGCCAAATATTAGCGGTAAGGTGTAATATTATAATTTTATTATGTAGTATCATAAAATTCAAATGTAATATCATAATCCATGATTTTATAATACCCTATTAATATTCGCATAAAACGTACAAAATTAAGTAGGCGGCACGCAAAATAATGTTGTATGAAACAGTGTGTCTTTAGTAGTAAATAACCAACGTTCAAGCTAGAGTGATATCGTTACTGGCTCTGTTATTATGTTATACCAAAGGCAAAACATTCACAACAAAGGCTTATAGTCATATCCTATATTGATCACAACTAAAGCTTAAATCGATGTTATGGTGACCATATTGAACTTTTGTGTATCAAGGAAAGTCATGATATAAAATTGTATTGCAGAAATAAATTCCTCGACCTAAAAGCATCTCTTATAAATGTTTCATTACAAGTAGGTGATCAGCCACAAATACATTGTTTAAATTTCGTCATTCACATTGGCATTGGCATCCGCCCACATTTTTCTGAGGTACATAGGGATCAATAAAGAGTGAGTTATTGTGTGTTAGTCACCAGGTGGTGTTTATTCTGGCTAATAATTGACATTTTGTCATAATTGACACAATGTCAGCATTTATTAATACTTACGACACCATGTTGTGGTAAATACGCCATTATCCTAAGCTGCTTATTGTGTCACAGTCTAGTGTGCACAGAACAGCGTTCTTTTTGTGAACTCGTTATCACGAGTGTATACATACGATTGATCTCCGACACCGCATGGGCACAGGCTCAATGCTTCTATACTACTTTTTTTTTATTATTTTACGATTTTATTGATATTACATGCTTTGTAAGTGTATTTCATATTTTTTATCTACAAAATAAATAAATATAAATTGATACAGCACTTTTCAATCGATTGTGGATAAAAATATCCTGGTTTTATCAAAGAATTGTACAAAGTTAAACATAGTTATGTAGGTTATTTGGAGGAAATGACTTGAAAATCGTATCGCAACCATCATCAGATTCACGCTGTTGTGGTAGTCGTACAATTTACAATCCCAGCTTTGGTAGGGCATAAATCCTCCCAATGGAAAACAAGACTGGTAGATGTCGTCATCAAACTATGGAGAAGGACATAAAGCAGGTTTGTTATTGACAAAGTCATAGATTGAAGACATGCTGTTGGTCGAGATTGCCATCTCCGTCAAGAACCTAAAATCCGGGGAGTCTTTTTTCAGACCAAAGGTCCAGATACTTGATGCTTTCCTCATTTTGGGACTGCTTGTCCTATGATCTTTCCTGTGCTAAGTTACTGGTTATGAGAAGATGTGTAGAGGGCAAGCATTGGGGGGTCAGTCATTCCGTCAGATGGAGGAAAGCCGCCTTTTCCACGCAAATAAACGACATTACCCATTGCTGGGTCGATGTTGGTCCAGCGTCGCAGACGATGGGCCAACATCGACCCAGCATTGGTTTAATATCTAGTGTTTGCGGGTTTATTGAGAGAGATAGGGATCAACCGGTGCAGCTAGCTGTAAAACCGCGGACGTAATGAGGATGTGTGATGGTCCAGCCAGCTTTAACAAGACAAGCAAAAAATATCAGTGCTCCCGATAACCTACAGTCATGCTTCTCAAATAAATCTTCCAATTTTTCTTCATCCTTATTAGGCCGCGTGCAAAATCAGAGTTCGCGACACATTGATAGCGCGCTGAAAAAAACAGAATTTTGAACACTATTCTGAAAAATAAGTCATTTTCAGCTGGCGAAATCTAGTGTTCGTATACAAATTATTTATTTAGAAATAAAGGTCCTCGTGTCAGAGCCTTACGATGTCGTCAGGGTAGGATCGATGCACACCTGTGGTTTAAAGTTTCATTACATTGACCTATCCACAATTAAAGGTGCACGATGGATCCAATATATATTTTCCTAACAATATAATGATGCCCCACGCACAATGACCCATTCGAATGAATTGCGCGCTTATCCCCAATATCGATTTGTTACCTGGGTAAACCATACAGGCCTAGCAGGACAAGGAATGTGATCAGATGTTACCTGGGTAAACCATACAGGCCTAGCAGGACAAGGAATGTCATCAGATGTTACCTGGGTGAACCATACAGGCCTAGCAGGACAAGGAATGTGATCAGATGTTACCTGGGTAAACCATACAGGCCTAGCAGGACAAGGAATGTCATCAGATGTTACCTGGGTAAACCATACAGGCCTAGCAGGACAAGGAATGTGATCAGATGTTACCTGGGTAAACCATACAGGCCTAGCAGGACAAGGAATCTCATCAGATGTTACCTGGGTAAACCATACAGGCCTAGCAGGACAAGGAATGTGATCAGATGTTACCTGGGTAAACCATACAGGCCTAGCAGGACAAGGAATGTCATCAGATGTTACCTGGGTAAACCATACAGGCCTAGCAGGACAACAGGACAAGGAATGTGATCATATGTTACCTGGGTAAACCATACAGGCCTAGCAGGACAAGGAATGTGATCAGATGTTACCTGGGTAAACCATACAGGCCTAGCAGGACAAGGAATGTGATCAGATGTTACCTGGGTAAACCATACAGGCCTAGCAGGACAAGGAATGTCATCAGATGTTACCTGGGTAAACCATACAGGCCTAGCAGGACAAGGAATGTGATCAGATGTTACCTGGGTAAACCATACAGGCTTAGCAGAACAAGGAATGTGATCAGATGTCACCTGGGTAAACCATACAGGCCCAGCAGGACAAGGAATGTGATCAGATGTCACCTGGGTAAACCATACAGGCCCAGCAGGACAAAGAATGTCATCAGATGTCACCTAGGGAAACCATACAGGCCTAGCAGGACAAGGAATGACATTAGATGTTACCTGGGTAAACCATACAGGCCTAGCAGGACAAGGACTGTCATCAGATGTCACCTGGGTAAACCATACAGGCCTAGCAGGACAAGGAATGTCATCAGATGTTACCTGGGTAAACCATACAGGCCTAGCAGGACAAGGAATCTCATCAGATGTTACCTGGGTAAACCATACAGGCCTAGCAGGACAAGGAATGTGATCAGATGTTACCTGGGTAAACCATACAGGCCTAGCAGGACAAGGAATGTCATCAGATGTTACCTGGGTAAACCATACAGGCCTAGCAGGACAAGGAATGTGATCAGATGTTACCTGGGTAAACCATACAGGCCTAGCAGGACAAGGAATGTGATCAGATGTTACCTGGGTAAACCATACAGGCCTACCAGGACAAGGAATGTCATCAGATGTTACCTGGGTAAACCATGCAGGCCTAGCAGGACAAGGAATGTCATCAGATGTTACCTGGGTAAACCATACAGGCCTAGCAGAACAAGGAATCTCATCAGATGTTACCTGGGTAAACCATACAGGCCTAGCAGGACAAGGAATGTGATCAGATGTTACCTGGGTAAACCATACAGGCCTAGCAGGACTAGGAATGTCATCAGATGTCACCTGGGTAAACCATACAGGCCCAGCAGGACAAGGAATGTGATCAGATGTTACCTGGGTAAACCATACAGGCCTAGCAGGACAAGGGATGTCATCAGATGTTACCTGGGTAAACCATACAGGCCTAGCAGGACAAGGAATGTGATCAGATGTCACCTGGGTAAACCATACAGGCCCAGCAGGACAAGGAATGTCATCAGATGTTACCTGGGTAAACCATACAGGCCTAGCAGGACAAGGAATGTCATCAGATGTTACCTGGGTAAACCATACAGGCCTAGCAGGACAAGGAATGTGATAAGATGTTACCTGGGTAAACCATACAGGCCTAGCAGGGCAAGGAATGTGATCAGATGTCACCTGGGTAAACCATACAGGCCCAGCAGGACAAAGAATGTCATCAGATGTCACCTAGGGAAACCATACAGGCCTAGCGGGACAAGGAATGACATTAGATGTTACCTGGGTAAACCATACAGGCCTAGCAGGACAAGGAATGTCATCAGATGTCACCTGGGTAAACCATACAGGCCTAGCAGGACAAGGAATGTCATCAGATGTTACCTGGGTAAACCATGCAGGCCTAGCAGGACAAGGAATGTCATCAGATGTTACCTGGGTAAACCATACAGGCCTAGCAGAACAAGGAATCTCATCAGATGTTACCTGGGTAAACCTTACAGGCCTAGCAGGACAAGGAATGTGATCAGATGTTACCTGGGTAAACCATACAGGCTTAGCAGGACAAGGAATGTGATCAGATGTCACCTGGGTAAACCATACAGGCCCAGCAGGACAAAGAATGTCATCAGATGTCACCTAGGGAAACCATACAGGCCTAGCAGGACAAGGAATGACATTAGATGTTACCTGGGTAAACCATACAGGCCTAGCAGGACAAGGAATGTCATCAGATGTCACCTGGGTAAACCATACAGGCCTAGCAGGACAAGGAATGTCATCAGATGTTACCTGGGTAAACCATACAGGCCTAGCAGGACAAGGAATCTCATCAGATGTTACCTGGGTAAACCATACAGGCCTAGCAGGACAAGGAATGTGATCAGATGTTACCTGGATAAACCATACAGGCCTAGCAGGACAAGGAATGTCATCAGATGTTACCTGGGTAAACCATACAGGCCTAGCAGGACAAGGAATGTGATCAGATGTCACCTGGGTAAACCATACAGGCCCAGCAGGACAAAGAATGTCATCAGATGTCACCTAGGGAAACCATACAGGCCTAGCAGGACAAGGAATGACATTAGATGTTATCTGGGTAAACCATACAGGCCTAGCAGGACAAAGAATGTCATCAGATGTCACCTGGGTAAACCATACAGGCCTAGCAGGACAAGGAATGTCATCAGATGTTACCTGGGTAAACCATACAGGCCTAGCAGGACAAGGAATCTCATCAGATGTTACCTGGGTAAACCATACAGGCCTAGCAGGACAAGGAATGTGATCAGATGTTACCTGGATAAACCATACAGGCCTAGCAGGACAAGGAATGTCATCAGATGTTACCTGGGTAAACCATACAGGCCTAGCAGGACAAGGAATGTGATCAGATGTTACCTGGGTGAACCATACGGGCCTAGCAGGACAAGGAATGTGATCAGATGTTACCTGGGTAAACCATACAGGCCTAGCAGGACAAGGAATGTGATCAGATGTTACCTGGGTAAACCATACAGGCCTAGCAGGACAAGGAATGTCGTCAGATGTTACCTGGGTAAACCATGCAGGCCTAGCAGGACAAGGAATGTCATCAGATGTTACCTGGGTAAACCATACAGGCCTAGCAGGACAAGGAATGTCATCAGATGTTACCTGGGTAAACCATACAGGCCTAGCAGGACAAGGAATGAGATCAGATGTTACCTGGGTAAACCATACAGGCCCAGCAGGACAAGGAATGTGATCAGATGTCACCTGGGTAAACCGTACAGGGCCAGCAGGACAAAGAAAGTCATCAGATGTCACCTAGGGAAACCATACAGGCCTAGCAGAACAATGAATGTCATTAGATGTTACCTGGGTAAACCATACAGGCCTAGCAGGACAAGGAATGTCATCAGATGTTACCTGGGTAAACCATACAGGCCTAGCAGGACAAGGAATGTGATCAGATGTTACCTGGGTAAACCATACAGGCCCAGCAGGACAAGGAATGTGATCAGATGTTACCTGGGTAAACCATATAGGCCTAGCAGGACAAGGAATGTGATTAGATGTCACCTGGGTAAACCATACAGGCCCAGCAGGACAAGGAATGTGATCAGATGTTACCTGGGTAAACCATACAGGCCTAGCAGGACAAGGGATGTCATCAGATGTTACCTGGGTAAACCATACAGGCCTAGCAGGACAAGAAATGTGATCAGATGTTACCTGGGTAAACCATACAGGCCTAGCAGGACAAGGAATGTGATCAGATGTTACCTGGGTAAACCATACAGGCCTAGCAGGACAAGGAATGTGATCAGATGTTACCTGGGTAAACCATACAGGCCTAGCAGGACACGGGATGTCATCAGATGTTACCTGGGAAAACCATACAGGCCTAGCATGACAAGGAATGTGTTCAGATGTCACCTGGGTAAACCATACAGGCCCAGCAGAACAAGGAATGTGATCAGATGTTACCTGGGTAAACCATACAGGCCTAGCAGAACAAGGAATGTGATCAGATGTTACCTGGGTAAACCATACAGGCCTAGCAGGACAAGGAATGTGATCAGATGTTACCTGGGTAAACCATACAGGCCCAGCAGGACACAGAATGTCATCAGATGTTACCTGGGTAAACCATACAGGCCTAGCAGGACAAGGAATGTGATCAGATGTTACCTGGGTAAACCATACAGGCCTAGCAGGACAAGGAATGTGATCAGATGTCACCTGGGTAAACCATACAGGCCTAGCAGAACAAGGAATGTGATCAGATGTTACCTGGGTAAACCATACAGGCCTAGCAGGACAAGGAATGTGATCAGATGTCACCTGGGTAAACCATACAGGCCTAGCAGGACAAGGAATGTGATCAGATGTCACCTGGGTAAACCATACAGGCCTAGCAGGACAAGGAATGTGATCAGATGTCACCTGGGTAAACCATACAGGCCTAGCAGGACACAGAATGTCATCAGATGTTACCTGGGTAAACCATACAGGCCTAGCAGGACAAGGAATGTGATCAGATGTCACCTGGGTAAACCATACAGGCCTAGCAGGACAAGGAATGTCATCAGATGTTACCTGGGTAAACCATACAGGCCTAGCAGGACAAGGAATGTGATCAGATGTTACCTGGGTAAACCATACAGGCCTAGCAGGAGAAAGAATGTCATCAGATGTCACCTAGGGAAACCATACAGACCTAGCAGTACAAGGAATGTGATCAGATGTTACCTGGGTAAACCATACAGGCCTAGCAGGACAAGGAATGTCATCAGATGCTACCTGGGTAAACCATACAGGCCTAGCAGGTCATCAGATGTTACCTGGGTAAACCATACAGGCCTAGCAGGACAAAGAATGTCATCAGATGTCACCTAGGGAAACCATACAGACCTAGCAGGACAAGGAATGTGATCAAATGTTACCTGGGTAAACCATACAAGCCTAGCAGGACAAGGAATGTCATCAGATGTTACCTGGGGAAAACATTTCATAGATAAAAGTAGGAATACTCACCAGATGTCACAATGGTAGTCTCCTTCAGTTATATTGTACTCACAAGATGTCGCTGTTTTTGTATTTTCTAAAATAAACTTTTTTTTCGGATTGTTTTTTATCTCTTGAAATTGACTGTTTTTTCGGAAATTTGCAACAATCCAATGCGTGCGCTGGGGAATTTTTTATTTTTATTTTTTCAATGTGCGGCCAGAATCTAATGCGCGCGCTCATTTAAAACAGAGAACAAAACATAATGGCTTAATGCTGTTCCACAGTCTATGACGCTGGCCCGACATTAAATTAGCACTAATTAGATGTTTCCTACGTGGTGGCTACTGCATAAGCCTAACCTGGATCCCCTGGTCTTCAAGCCACTGTGTTGTAGCTTTTGCTTTGTGAGGTGGTGCATCATTGTCCGACTGCAACACACGTGGATGGTTCACATCTCCATAGATGTTCTCTGCATATTGTCTGAGGGTTTTCTGAAGACTGTAGGCTAGTAGTACACAGGTACCACGTTACAATAAATATATTATAGCAAATGAATCGTAACTCTTCGTTTTTATTGTGTCAACATTCTGTAATTTACACAATTCTGTGAAACTCAGTGACGTCACTCGGTGAAAACAAGGTTATATAGCACCCCCCCCCCCATACTTTATTCTGTGAAACGCAGTGACGTCACTCGGTGAAAACAAGGTTATATAAAAACCCTCCCCCATACTTCATTGTATTAGCGAGCTCAGTGTCATTGAGTTTCATAGAATACGAAAAAACAAAGATGAAAATCTAACCTTAGCCTTGACGTGAAAAGACAGATGACAATGTCATAATCCCTGTACATAGATGTATGTACTTCTCGTGCAGTAGTACGTGGACGGGAACGAGGCTCACGTACCATGATGCGGTCCTCGAGCAATTGGGACACGGGAGCGCCCTCTACCAGGCTCATCTTTAAAATATCCCGTTTTTCTGTATCGCTTAACTATTTTTGATTTAGCACACCTGCAGCAGCCGAGGACTCTTCCGATATGTATTTGGCTGTAGACGGCATTAGCTAAGGCTACATTGTACCTCTTGTGCCCTTTTTTTCACTGGACAATTCACGTCGACTCTCCATGGCCTCTGACTTCATTGTGCCCGTGACTTGGCGGTGTTTTACACACAGTAAATTGTTGGGAAAATTGAACAACACCCGATGAATACATGGTACAATGTAAGTTGATTACCGAGAAGTATTTTCAATTCTCCCAACATATTATGTCTAATCACTTATTTCCACTATGGTCTAAACATGCATGGATTAAAGCCCTGATAATTTTGCACAGAATGTCAAAACATATATTTCTGAAAGCTTAGTAGATCAACAATACAGGTAAAAACTTTTATAATGAGTGACAATTTAATAAAACACTGCCCAAAAGTATTAGAAGCACAGTACAGCGATTTCATTGTCGAGGTGGATCTATATTTTTAGAGGGCGGTATAAGTTACTATTAAAACAAAATTCATGGTTGAAAAATTAAGCCAAATAGGATTTTTCGGCCAAACCTGGAAATTTTGTATAGGGGCCTATATTGTTTTTAACGATTGATTTTTATAGCCCAGAATCTGACTTTGGTTAACCTAGAGCTTTTTTAAAAAAATGGGTAATATCCAAGATGGCCGCCAGCGGCCATTTTAAAAACAAATTTACAAAAAATATGATAATCATAACCATGTGCTATGCCTTATCTGACTAATATTTGGGCCTAGTAACTATTTCTGGCTTTAAAATGATAATTCTAAGCCTTAAAGCATCAAAATTTGACAAAAAACAAAATTCGCTATTATTAGTCCATATCATGTAGGCCTATAGGCCTATTGCCCATTTTCTCAATTTGTACAGAGCCGACATGCGACTCATTTCGAGCAGATGGGTCTTATATGTGGTATTCGATTGTAGCAATATTAATTAATTACTAGAGAAAAATGTTATTCATTGCTTACATTTCAAAAAAATAACACACATTTATGATCATGATAATAATTCCCTTTGCTAACTCCAGTAACACATAGAGTTGGCAGCTGTTGTTTTTCGGCCAATTATCTGTTGGTCAGGCTTAGTCACGATGCAACGCTGGAAGCATAATTCAAACGGCATTGTATCTAAAAAACGTGTTTATTGCATGTGGACTGAAATGAGGTCTATATCTTCTTCTTCTTCTTCTTCGTGTTATAGCGCGCAATCGAAAGCAGTGACGTCGACTCAACATTAAAACAACATTGGCTCAACATCTTGTGTTTGCTAATTTCGTCTGCCTGCGCAAATTGCATGATATAAATTCGGTTCAGGGTGGATCCAGCATCTGAAGAAAGGGGGGAGCTACCGGGGTTTGGATTTGCCCCCAAGATGTTTTGACATACAATGTTAACATAATATTAATATTAAACTATTTTTTCGTTTTGTTTAAAGGGATTAATAGGAAGATTTCCAAATGAGTGAACCATATATCACGACGTTCTGTCCTCAGCTAGTTGTGTATCCGAGGCCAGTTTTTAGAGATCTCCTTGCTCTTCAGTGAATTTAGATTCCTCGTCTTTCACATCTAATTGTATAGTTTTGTCAAATAGAGCATTTACACGTTTAGTCCCCAGGTGTAGCTCATGTGATATGCTATGAGGATGAATGCAGTCAACATGTTATTCACCATTCCCCCTGGTAGCATTAATAGAGGGAAGATATGCTGAGTGCAAACATAGAGCTGGAACACATAATACAACTAAATAACATGTTATTCTTGAGATGTTTCTGATAGCAGTAATACATACAGCTGTAGCAATACAACGAAATAATATGATAGTACCACGCTCGCCTGCAATTGAGATATAGATGGGGACACTTAGTGACCGGAGATTGAATCGGATCTGAGACCCAGAGTCTTAAAAAAGAAACAGCTTATGAAACGAATTTTCACCGAACCCGGATCGATGTTCACATATGTGAATTTAAAGCGTTTAATAAACATATTTTTGCAGTCAAAATATTCATTACACTAAAATATGACCGATGCCCAACCTATACCACCCTCATAGTCCCGCTTTTTTCCAAGAATAATGACTTTATTCCCTACTTGACTGAGACATCACAGCCGTTCCCAGCTGACACACTTGGAAATGCATGCTCCGCACACGCGATTAATACTTCTTCTCATCGGTCAAGTAAGGTTAAAATATCAGGTTATTCTATTTTTAAAAAAGACTACCAAAATTACAATTCAACCTGTAAGATGCATAAAAACAAATATTAGCGACATTTACCAAGTTTAAGATTACTAATGAATTTAAGTTTGAAAGGTAGGGTATTTAAAAAAATAAGGTCATCAAGTCCAAGACCAAGATTTGTCACGTGAAAATATTTTGACAATTTGATTTTGGAATCATGTTTTAAGAAATGTAAGAAGACCATCAACAGATCAAACAACTTCAAAAAGATTGGGAAAGATAAAACCCGTGTATGGTTTAACTATGGATTGGTATGTATTATTTGATTTCATTAATAACTTTTAAAGTAATTAACCAGGCCTGCTTCCACCGTCGGCCAGACGCTCAGTCACTCAGTCGGTATCAGGACGCTTCGGCCCTTTGCCAACTCGGCCCCCACCAACTCGGCCCCCTCACAGTATACCAACTCGGCCCCCTTACCAACTCGGCCCCCTGTACTGTAGAGCTGTGAAATGTTATCTTGCCTTCACCAACTCGGCCGCCTGTGCTGTAGAGCTGTGAAATGTTATCTTGCCTTCACCAACTCGCCCCCCTGTGCTGTAGAGCTGTGAAATGTTATCTTGCCTTCACCAACTCGGCCCCCTGTGCTGTAGAGCTGTAAAATGTTATCTTGCCAATTCGCCCGCCCCTTCCCCCGTTTGACGATCCTGATTAATCAGGTAACATTTGGACTATATTTATTTATATTAACCTTTTCACTATCATACATGACGGAAATTTCCGTCGTCATTCGTCAATGAACGTAACCATAAAATGACACAAATTTTCGTCAAATATATACTACATTTATGTATTTTTCGTCATTTGAAGCTGGAAATTGCGTTAGCAATTC
Source organism: Flabesymbios commensalis (assembly GCA_964017125.1). NCBI lineage: Eukaryota > Metazoa > Annelida > Polychaeta > Terebellida > Flabelligeridae > Flabesymbios > Flabesymbios commensalis. Next base: position 21,064,733 of record OZ024908.1, on the reverse strand, counting down.
CAGCTTCAAATGACGAAAAATAGAACTCCTACACCAGTATATCTGGATCCTGGTATGCACTCCGGCCTGGAAGTCAAAGGGTTAACAACTAACGTTGGCGGTCATCATTTAAGTGTATTTTCATGTTTATTTATTTTGCTTGTTTAAATCTGAATGGATATCTTATTTGTTTTATTTCAAAACAGCAGCCATAAATATATTTATATTGACCCATATAGGCCTATATATTTATATGTAAATTATTTAAATGTGAATTAGTTAATAATCAGATAGTAGAGGTGAACCATTTCAGGTAATATATATGTTGCTCATGCAACATACGGATTCCTATTATTTGAAATATGAAGAAATATAATCAACCATGTCTACACCTTTACCATGTCTTCATCATATCACTACATTCAGAACATTAAATTGATTATAATTATATCCGTATAATCATAGATGTTGCCGGCTTAGAGTATAACAAAACACGAGAGATGAAAATTTGACACCACCTGTCATCTGTGACATAAAACAACTCACGCCACCCAGGGTCCGGAAAAGAAAGTGTGTGAAAGCCGTCAGTCCACTCCTGTTTGGTCACCAATAGGGCCCATTGATATAAGCTCTAGTGTAGTAATAACACACTGAATAGTAATAATGCACTGGGAAAACTTGGTAGTGACATTCTAGCGACCCGTTCAGTTCCAAAAGCTAATTACCGGTATATTTAATAATTAGGCTGACCCCGAAGCATAATAACGTATTTTCTGGTTGTTTATCTGACAACAGATATCAATGTGATCAATGTCGTAGTTTGTATACATCACTCAGTGAATATGAGATAGGCTTAACGGCGGCTTCAGATTGAAATTGGTTAGTACGTAATAATATAACTCCACAGCGGATTAACCCTCCCGCCGATTTGTATTAACACCTTACACTGCTATGGGCGACTATAGTAAAACTTTTGGAGATCGATCCTTTGCCGTGTCAGGCTAAGTCTTGTGGAATAAATTACAGATTTGCGAGTGTGCAAATCACTAGAACAGTTTAAATCTAAACTTTTTTTCTGCAATATAATGGCTTTTTGTATCAGTTGTTCATGAGATGTTTTTTTGAAGAAAAAACGTGCCAGATATGACATAGTGGGAAACCACACATGCTGCAAATTTTATGCAGCAGTGTGAGGGTTAAACAAGACTTATTTAATGTCCACAAACTATAAATGAGGGTGCACATGGGTTACAAAAACGAATCGAAAGAACGGCGAAGTGCTTGTTTGTTTTTGGACCAAAGGGGCCGAAGATCGAGGATTGCAGTTTATAAATAGTGTAAAAAACTAAGCTAATTTTTATTATCTATTTTTATCTATATTTATATCATTTTTCCCTTATAAAAAGTAAATAGTGAAGCCAAAAATAGATAAAAAGTGAAGTGGGAATAATCCATTATTTCCAGGACCCATGTGCACCCTCTATAATGATAGGCCCTACTTTATAATATATGATGTCTGTTCGAAATATGTTACGATTATTAGGCAAATTTAAAGTCTACTTTCATTATCGTCATCGAGCTGAAGATATTAATAGTATCTTATCCCGGAAGCTTGAATTCCCGGCCCGTTGATATCAATATGCATTAGGCATATAACCAATATATATGTGGATATAAAGATAAATAAGTTTTATTTATTATAATATTATTATTACCTGTTATTGATTTAACTTATGATGTGTTAGTATACGACAAAATCACATTTACTTTTAAATTCTAGATTCGGCACCGACCAATAGCATGCATGCAAAATGTGCTATCGCTGAACTTTAATCGTGTTGAAGTGTTGCTGCTAATTTTCTCACCGTTACGCCTGTGTAAACACACCTTTGTCACGCCAAAAATATGAAAGACACACCTCTCAATGGCATCGCTAGCTAATTGTAATTGACAGAATAAATTATGTCCATTTTGTTTTTTATCAATCTATCTGATCATTTCTAGGGTTTTATACATCATGATACATAGGCCTATACAAAAACATAATTTTATTGGCGGCATGGTGTTAATCATGTGTTAATATGCACTCATACGCAGTTATGCTATGTAAAATCGGCACTCTGAATAAAGAGGCATGATGTTAATTTGTACTGATTCGAAGTTAAGCCCATTGTTGAACGCCCATTGAATTAATTGTAGGCTATTGGGTGGGAAAACCACGCTCGCCTGCAAATGAGATATAGATGGGGACACTTAGTGACCGGAGATTGAACCGGATCTGAGACCCAGAGTCTTAAAAAAAGAAACCATGACAGCATGAAACTTCTGGCTGAACTCCCAGCACACCGTTTGCATACCTGATTATCAGTCTATAATATGTTTAGGATTATGAGTCCTTTTGAAATTTGAATGATATGAATAGTTGAATTATTTAGATTGTACTTACTAAAAATGATGACACAGCCGTGTATGTCACAATGTCTCTATATTACTCTATATAACCCAATTCACAACAGATACCTTTGTCTGTGGATGAAAACAAAATATAGAGAGAGTACATGAGTAAGTGTAAGTAAGTAGCCTAAGTAAGTAAGTGAGTGAGTGAGTGAGTGAGTGAGTGAGTGAGTGAGTGAGTGAGTGAGTGAGTGAGTGAGTGAGTGAGTGAGTGAGTGAGTGAGTGAGTGAGTGAGTGAGTGAGTGAGTGAGTGAGTGAGTGAGTGAGTGAGTGAGTGAGTGAGTGAGTGAGTGAGTGAGTGAGTGAGTGAGTGAGTGAGTGAGTGAGTGAAACTCAAATGATCGAATTCAAATTAAATTCGCTAAATAGAATTGAACTATTTTGCACAAACAAACACGAATATTCAATATATATAACAGCTATTACGAGATGTTGAGCTAATGTTTGCTCATTGCTGGGCCACCGTCTACGATGCCGGCCCAAAATCAAATCAACATTGGTTCAACGTCTTCTGTTTACTGGGTCGTCGATACTTACACATAACGCCAGTAAATACATGCTGATTGCGAATGCCAGTGACATCTTAATGAAAACAAATATCTTGATCAATATGCCAGCTACAACACATACGATATTTTATTTGTTGTCAGGGTGAGACTCATATTGAAGCTTCTTGCATATGATTTTACATATACATGTCCCATCAAATGTACTGGCTCTTAAGACGCCGACACTTCAATATACCTGTCCATTTATATAATTTATTTTAACAAAATACCACTCATTCACAGAACAATCAAAATATAATACAGTATTTTTTCTAGCATTTTGTTTGTGTAAGTCAGACACTTCTACATATTCTATATGAAAATCCACATTAACGACATTTGGGGCATGTGCATTATTCATACATAAGAGTGATGCTGACAATTGCGATAGCAATTCCAGCTTTAACCATTTCCCGCCAAACTGTTTTCAAAGAACGACATAATTCACCGGCCATTGGTGGTCGTATATACATGAAAGTGGTAATTATATTTATGAAAATAGAACGAAACAGCTCAGCAGAACAAGGAGTTAATTCCAGTTTGCGTAACTAAGATTAATGAAACAGAGTATTTTGCGCAGTTAATTTTCCGGGGTTATGTAATAATTATAATACAACAAACCTTTCATGGCCGCGTGTGTGGCCCTAGGTTTTGTTACCATGGCAACGGTTATGATTAGAAAAACAGTAGATAAGAGGAATAGATTGGAGTAACCCGGATGTAGCTTTCCAATGAGAAGGGAAGACATCAAGGGTAGTAGAGACATACGAATCAGGATCTGTTAAACGATAAAATAGTGTCACATGAAAAATAAAACGCAGACGTTCATACAACATTTAAATCAAACACGCGAATTTGCTGCTAATATATTAATTATGCAGATTTTAATGAAAAATATTAGTGTAGACAGAGCTCGTCAAATTACAATTAGATACATTATAGATGGATTATTATTTCAATTATCCGCGAGAATATTACTTCGCCAACAGTTTTAGTCTATTATAATTTAACCCGTGGTTGAGGTGTAGTTGTACATATTTAGATATACAATTTACATAAAAGATGATACTTAATATTTCACCTCTAGCACACGTCTCACAGAGAATGATTCACTGGTCCATTAATAATGACAATGCCCGAACATGTTGATGAAGAGAAAGGAAACGTTGACACTAATAGTAACAATTGGTATCACCTGAAATAGGATACCTTATATATATAACATCTCTGAAAAAATAGATGTTACCGCTCATCTACATTCATATTAACAAGCGGATTGCACTATTTCAAATAAAAATGATCATATATTATTAAAGAAACAAGAATAATATATTCATAAAAAACTATGATTAATTCAAAATACTTGTTACGTCAAAAAATGTTATTTTGTGTGTCACACTCCCTGATCGATGTTATCCCACTGATCGAATTCTTCCATGCAACATTACACTCAACTTGTACTTCATATATCAGTCTAACATGTGTATTAGTAGTTTACATGATCATCATACCAACCCCCCCCCCCCCATCCCTCCCAGAGCTTGCATACTTTGAGTATGTGTTTGAGTAGTTTACATGATCATTATACATACACCCGCACCCCTTCCCCCTGTTCCATCATCCTCAGTCTTACATGTGTATTAGTAGTCTACACGATCATCATACCTACACCCCACCCCTGCCTCTCCCCCCCCCCCTTGCTCCACCATACATATCCGCCGATCTCCTCAGTCTTATATGTATTAGTAGTTTACCAGTCTACATGATCATCATACCTACACCCCACCCCTCAGTCATTCGTGTGTATTAGAAGTCTACATGATCATCACACTTACACCCCACCCCTGCCATATCTGACGACCTCCTCAGTCTTATATGTATTAGTAGTGTACCAGTTTACATGATCATCATACCTACACCCCACCCCTGCCTCCCCCCCCCCCCTTGCTCCACCATACCTATCTGCCAACCTCATCAATCTTATATGTATTAGTAGTTTACCAGTTTACATGATCATCATACCCACACCCCACCCCTGCCCCCCCCCCCTCCCCTAGCTCTACCATGCCTATCTGCCAACCTCATCAGTCTTATATGTATTAGTAGTTTACCAGTCTACATGATCATCATACCTACACCCCACCCCTGCCCCCCCCCCCTGCTCCACCATACCTATCTGCCGACCTCCTCAGTGTTATATGTACTAGTAGTTAACCAGTCTACATGATCATCATACCTACACCCCACCCCTGCCCCCCTTGCTCCAACATACCTATCTGCCAACCTCATCAATCTTATTTGTATTAGTAGTTTACCAGTCTACATGATCATCATACCTACACCCCACCCCTGCCTTCCCCCCCCCCCCCACCCTGCTCCACCATACCTATCTGCCGACCTCCTCAGTGTTATATGTATTAGTAGTTAACCAGTCTACATGATCATCACCCCTACACCCCACCCCTGCCCCCCCTTGCTCCACCATACCTATCTGCCAACCTCATCAATCTTATATGTATTAGTAGTTTACCAGTTTACATGATCATCATACCTACACCCCACCCCTGCCTCCCCCCCCCCCCCACCCTGCTCCACCATACCTATCTGCCGACCTCCTCAGTGTTATATGTATTAGTAGTTAACCAGTCTACATGATCATCACACCTACACCCCACCCCTGCCCCCCCCTTGCTCCACCATACCTATCTGCCAACCTCATCAATCTTATATGTATTAGTAGTTTACCAGTTTACATGATCATCATACCTACACCCCACCCCTGCCTCCCCCCCCCCTTGCTCCTCCATACCTATCTGCCGACCTCCTCAGTCTTATATGTATTAGTAGTTTACCAGTCTACATGATCATCATACCTACACCCAACCCCTGCTCCCCCCCCCCCCTTGCCCCACCATACCTATCTGCCGACCTCCTCAGTCTTATATGTATTAGTAGTTTACCAGTCTACATGATCATCATACCTACACCAGACCCCTGCCTACTCCCCTTGCTCCACCATGCCTATCTGCCAACCTCATCAATTCTATATGTATTAGTAGTTTACCAGTTTATATGATCATCATACATACACCCCACCCCTGCCGCCCCTTGCTCCACCATACCTATCTGCCAACCTCCTCAGTCTTATATGTATTAGTAGTTTACCAGTTTACATGATCATCATACCTACACCCCACCCCTGCCCCCTCCCCCCTATAGCTCCATCTTACCTATCTGCCAACCCCCTCAGTCTTACGTGTGTATTAATAGTCTACATAATCATCATACCTACACCCCACCCCTGCCTCCCCCCCCCCCTTGCTCCATCATACCTATCTGCCAACCTCATCAGTCTTATATGTATTAGTAGTTTACCAGTCTACATGATCATCATACCTACACACCACCCCTGCCCCCCTTGCTCCAACATACCTATCTGCCAACTACCATCAATCTTATTTGTATTAGTAGTTTACCAGTCTACATGATCATCATACCTACACCCCACCCCTGCCTTCCCCCCCCCCCCACCCTGCTCCACCATACCTATCTGCCGACCTCCTCAGTGTTATATGTATTAGTAGTTAACCAGTCTACATGATCATCACACCTACACCCCACCCCTGCCCCCCCTTGCTCCACCATACCTATCTGCCAACCTCATCAATCTTATATGTATTAGTAGTTTACCAGTTTACATGATCATCATACCTACACCCCACCCCTGCCCCCCCCCCCCCACCCTGCTCCACCATACCTATCTGCCGACCTCCTCAGTGTTATATGTATTAGTAGTTAACCAGTCTACATGATCATCACACCTACACCCCACCCCTGCCCCCCTTGCTCCACCATACCTATCTGCCAACCTCATCAATCTTATATGTATTAGTAGTTTACCAGTTTACATGATCATCATACCTACACCCCACCCCTGCCTCCCCCCCCCCTTGCTCCTCCATACCTATCTGCCGACCTCCTCAGTCTTATATGTATTGGTAGTTTACCAGTCTACATGATCATCATACCTACACCCAACCCCTGCTCCCCCCCCCCCCCTTGCCCCACCATACCTATCTGCCGACCTCCTCAGTCTTATATGTATTAGTAGTTTACCAGTCTACATGATCATCATACCTACACCAGACCCCTGCCTACTCCCCTTGCTCCACCATACCTCTGCCAACCTCATCAATTCTATATGTATTAGTAGTTTACCAGTTTATATGATCATCATACATACACCCCACCCCTGCCGCCCCTTGCTCCACCATACCTATCTGCCAACCTCCTCAGTCTTATATGTATTAGTAGTTTACCAGTTTACATGATCATCATACCTACACCCCACCCCTGCCCCCCCCCCCCCCCTTGCTCCACCATAACTATCTGCCAACCTCGTCAATCTTATATGTATTAGTAGTTTACCAGTTAATATGATCATCATACCTACACCCCACCCCTGCCCCCCCCCCCCCCTGCGCCTCCATACCTATCTGCCAACCTCGTCAATCTTAAATGTATTAGTAGTTTACCAGTTAACATGATCATGATACCTACATCCCACCCTTGCCCCCCCCCCCCCCCCTATAGCTCCAACTTACCTATCTGCCAACCCCCTCAGTCTTACGTGTGTATTAGTAGTCTACATGATCATCATACCTACACCCCACCCCTCCCTTCCCCTCTTGCTCCACCATACCTATCTGCCAACCCCCTCAGTCTTACGTGTGTATTAGAAGTCTACATGATCATCACACTTACACCCCACCCATCCCTCCCCCCCCCTTTGTTCCACCATGCATATCTGCCAACCTCCTCAGTCTTATATGTATTAGCAGTTTACCAGTCTACATGATCATCATACCTACACCCCACCCCTGCCTCCCCCCCCCCCCCTTGCTCCACCATACCTATCTGCCAACCTCATCAATCTTATATGTATTAGTAGTTAACCAATTTACATGATCATCATACCTACACCCCACCCCTGCTCCCCCCCCCCCCTTGCTCCACCATACCTATCTGCCAATCTCCTCAGTCTTATATGTATTAGTCGTTTACCAGTCTACATGATCATCATACCTACACCCCACCCCTGCCTCCCCCCTTGCTCCACCATACCTATCTGCCAACCTCGTCAGTCTTATATGTATTAGTAGTTTACCAGTCTACATGATCATCATACCTACACCCCACCCCTGCCTCCCCCACCCCCCATAGCTCCATCCCACCTATATGCCAACCCCCTCAGTTTTACGTGTGTATTAGTAGTCTACATGATCATCATACCTACACCCCACCCCTGCCCCTTGCTACACCTTACCTATCTGCCGACCTCCTCAGTCTTATATGTATTAGTAGTTCACCAGTGTACATGACCATCATACCTACACCCCACCCCTGCCCCCCCCCCCACCCTGCTCCACCATACCTATCTGCCGACCTCCTCAGTGTTATATGTATTAGTAGTTAACCAGTCTACATGATCATCACACCTACACCCCACCCCTGCCCCCCTTGCTCCACCATACCTATCTGCCAACCTCATCAATCTTATATGTTTTAGTAGTTTACCAGTTTACATGATCATCATACCTACACCCCACCCCTGCCTCCCCCCCCCCTTGCTCCTCCATACCTATCTGCCGACCTCCTCAGTCTTATATGTATTGGTAGTTTACCAGTCTACATGATCATCATACCTACACCCAACCCCTGCTCCCCCCCCCCCCTTGCCCCACCATACCTATCTGCCGACCTCCTCAGTCTTATATGTATTAGTAGTTTACCAGTCTACATGATCATCATACCTACACCAGACCCCTGCCTACTCCCCTTGCTCCACCATACCTCTGCCAACCTCATCAATTCTATATGTATTAGTAGTTTACCAGTTTATATGATCATCATACATACACCCCACCCCTGCCGCCCCTTGCTCCACCATACCTATCTGCCAACCTCCTCAGTCTTATATGTATTAGTAGTTTACCAGTTTACATGATCATCATACCTACACCCCACCCCTGCCCCCCCCCCCTTGCTCCACCATAACTATCTGCCAACCTCGTCAATCTTATATGTATTAGTAGTTTACCAGTTAATATGATCATCATACCTACACCCCACCCCTGCCCCCCCCCCCTGCGCCTCCATACCTATCTGCCAACCTCGTCAATCTTAAATGTATTAGTAGTTTACCAGTTAACATGATCATGATACCTACATCCCACCCTTGCCCCCCCCCCCCCTATAGCTCCAACTTACCTATCTGCCAACCCCCTCAGTCTTACGTGTGTATTAGTAGTCTACATGATCATCATACCTACACCCCACCCCTCCCTTCCCCTCTTGCTCCACCATACCTATCTGCCAACCCCCTCAGTCTTACGTGTGTATTAGAAGTCTACATGATCATCACACTTACACCCCACCCATCCCTCCCCCCCCCTTTGTTCCACCATGCATATCTGCCAACCTCCTCAGTCTTATATGTATTAGTAGTTTACCAGTCTACATGATCATCATACCTACACCCCACCCCTGCCTCCCCCCCCCCCCCTTGCTCCACCATACCTATCTGCCAACCTCATCAATCTTATATGTATTAGTAGTTAACCAATTTACATGATCATCATA